>CM050164.1:372475923-372508423 GCA_027410445.1 Discoglossus pictus
TCTCTCGCTCTCCTGTTTCTCTCTTCGTTGTGTGTTTATGTGTCTCTCTCTCTCCATCCTTTCTATCTCTCTGTCTCTTTCTCTTCTCTCTCTCTCTCGCTCTCCCTCTCTGTCTCCTGTCTTTCTCTCTGTCCTATTTATCTCTCTCCCCCCTCTGTCCTATGTCTTTCTCTCTCTCCGTCCTGTGTCTCTCTCTCTCTCTCCTGTCTGTCGGTCTCTCTCTACCTATGTCTTATGTCTGTCTCGCTGTCCTGTCTCCCTCTCTGTCCTCTCTTTCTCTCAGTCCTGTCTCTCTCTGTCCTGTCACCCTCCCTCACCCTCTCTCTTACTCTCTCTGGTCTCTCTCTGTCCAGTCTCTTTCTCTCTTCTGTCTGTCTATCTACATATGTCTTATGTCTGTCTCTCTCAACTGTCTCTCTCTCTCTCTCTCTCTCTGTCTTGTGTCTCTCTCTCTCTGTCATGCCTTTCTCGCTCTCCGGTCTCTTTCTCTCTCCTGCCTATCTCTCTCCATATGTCTTATGTCTGTCTCTCTCTTCTGTCTCTCTCTCTCTCTTTCTCTGTCCTGTCTCTCTCTCTGTCCTATGTCTCTCTTCTGTCTCTCGCTCTCCTGTTTCTCTCTTCGTTGTGTGTGTATGTGTCTCTCTCTCCATCTTATCTATCTCTCTCCTTCCCCCCCTCTCTCGCTTTCTCTTCTCTCTCTCTGTTGTGTGTCTCTCTCTCTCCCTCTCTGTCTCCTGTCTTTCTCTCTGTCCTATGTCTCTCTCTCTCCCCCTCTCGGTCCTAGCACTCATCTCTCCTCTCTCTGTCCTTTCCTGTGTCTCTCTCTCTCTCCTTGCCCATCTCTCTCGTCATCTCTCTGTCCTAATGTCTCCCCCCCCTCCTCTCTCCCCTCTCTGTCCTATGTCTCTCTCATCCTCTCTCTTTGTCCTCCTATGTCCTGTGTCTCTCTCCTCTCCTGTCTGTCACTCTCTCGTCTGCCTCCTGTGTTTCTCTCTCCTAACCTCCCTCTCTCTGTATACCCCTGTCTCCCCTCTATGTTCCTCTCTTCTCTCATTCCTGTCTCTCTCTCTCGTCCTGTCCCCCCCCCCCCCCCCCCCCCCCCCCCCCTCTCTCTGGTCTCTCTCTGTCCAGACTTTCTCTCTCTCCATCTCTCTCTCTCTCTCCAGTATTTTTCTCTCTCCTGTCTGTCTATCTCTATATGTCTTATGTCTCTCTCTCTGTCCTGCCTTCCTCTCTCTATCTGGTCTCCCTCTCCTCCCTCTCCTCCCCCTCTCTCTCCCCCTCTCTCTATCCCTATCTCTCCCCCTCTCTCCCTCTCCTCTCCTCCCCTCTCTCTCCCTCTTCTCTCCTCCCCCTCTCTCTCCCTCTCCTCTCCTCCCCTCTCTCTCCCTCTCCTCTCCTCCCCCTCTCTCTCCCTCTCCTCTCCTCCCCCTCTCCCTTTCTCCCTCTCTCTCCTCCCTCCCTCTCTCTCCCTCTCTCTCCTCCCTCTCTCTCCCTCTCTCTCCTCCCTCTCTCTCCCTCTCCCTCCCTCCCTCTAGTCTCCAGTCTCTTTCTCTCTCCTGTCTGTCTCTCTCCATATGTCTTAGGTCTGTCTCTCTCTCTTTATCCGTCCTGTCTCTCTCTGTCTCCTGTCTCTCGCTCTCTCCTTTCTCTCTCTATCTCCGCTCTTTGGTTTCTCTCTCTCTCTCGCTCTTCCTCTCTCTCTCTCTCTCCTGTCTCTCTCTCTCTCTCTCTCTCTCTCTGATCTCTTTCGCTCTCCTGTCTTTCTCTCTCTCTGTCTCTCTCTCTGATCTCTTTCGCTCTCCTGTCTGTCTCTCTCTCTCTCTGTCCTATGTCTCTCTCCTGTCTTTCTCTCTGTCCTATGTCTCTCTCTCCTCCCTCTCGCTTTCTCTCCTCCCTCTCGCTTTCTCTCCTCCCTCTCGCTTTCTCTCCTCCCTCTCTCTCTCTCTCCTCCCTCTCTCCTCCCTCTCTCTCTCTCTCTCTCTCCTGTCTATTTCTCTCTCCTGTCTATTTCTCTCTCCTGTCTATTTCTCTCTCCTGTCTATTTCTCTCTCCTGTCTATTTCTCTCTCCTGTCTATTTCTCTCTCCATATGTCTTATGTCTGTCTCTATGTCCTGTGTCTCTCTCTCCTCCTGGTCTTTCGCTCTCTCATGTCTGTCTCTCTCCGGTCTCTCTCTGTCCTGTCTTTCTCACTTTCTCCAGTCTCTTTCTGTCCTTCACTGTCCATATGTCTTAGGTCTGTCTCTCTCTCTCTCTTTATCTGTCCTGTCTCTCTCTGTCTCCTGTCTTTCGCTCTCTCCTTTCTTTCTCTCTCTCTATCTCCGCTCTTTGGTGTCTCTCTCTCTCGCTCGCCCTCTCTCTCGCTCTCTCTCTGATCTCTTTCGCTCTCCTGTCTGTCTCTCTCTCTGTCCTATGTCTCTCTCCTGTCTTTCTCTCTGTCCTATGTCTCTCTCTCCTCCCTCTCGCTTTCTTTCTCCTCCCTCTCTCAATCCTCTTGCTCTCTCTCTCTCTCCTCCCTCTCTCTCTCCTCCCTCTCTCTCTCTCCTCCCTCTCCTGTCTTTCTCTCTGTCCTATCTCTCTCTCTCTATTCTCCCTCTTTCTTTCTCTCTCTCTCACTGTCCTGTCTTTCTCTCTCTCTCCTCCCTCTTTCCATCGCTCTCTCTACTCCCGTTCTCTCTCTCCTCCCTTTATCTCTCTCCCTCTCTCTCCTGTCTTTCTCTCTGTCCTATGTCTCCCTCTCCTACCTCTCTCTCTCTCTCTTCCCTCTCTCTCTCTCTCTCTGTCCTGTCTTTTTTAGTTCTTCAAAAGAGTATACAAGAGACTTCTGTATTACTTTAAGCATCTGCATATGATCTTTTGTGACTCCTATTTCTTCTTACCTCCCTCTTATCTTAAGACTGCAGCAAAATAAATGTATACACTGTAGTGAAGAGGTTAAAATATTACTCCAATTCGTCATATAAGGCGTTACACATTCCCACCTACTTTCTGTTTTCTGTGAATAAGACATTTTATGTGGTGCAACAACTATTTACATCTGTTCATCAGGTCTACTAGGGAGAGAGTGATGTCAAAGAATGGGAGAGGGAACCACACTCTCAAAAGTTTTAAAATTGTACATATAGGATCAGTTTTTGTCTTTGATTTATTTTAATTATAGTTGTATATCCATTTATAAATCATTTATCAATCTATTTTGTAATTATACATAATAAAAAGATGTATTTATTTATTAATCTTATCTGTTATGACGGCAGTGGCAGCAGCAGTTGCAGCAGCTGCTAGATGGGCTGCCGAAATTGTGCACAGTTTGCAAGCTCTGCTGAGATCATAAACCTTTACCCCTACCCTAACCCTAACAACCCCAACATTAAAACTGTCATATCGGAAGCAAAATTTTAGCAGCAATGTCATGGACCACTTTCCAGTTCCTGGGTCTTAGCCCATTAAAGGACAGACAGCTTGGCTCCAGCCACTGGATTATGTACGTAAACACTTCAATTGTATTTGTAATCTGTTTTGTCCCACTGTTTGCCAGATAAAGTTAGTCACATCTGACGTGTTAGAGACGGCAGGATGTGTATTGGAGGTTAAATCTATTGCTCACCTCTGGAGACATATGAAAATGACATATGAAAAAGAAAATGTGTGTCTTATTTTGTTCCTGTGGCTGAGATACTGAACCTTTATCCACCCTCTAAGCAACCTGTCCTGATCAATAACACAGGAAGGTTACTGGGATTCCTGGAAGTGCTGATTCCTGATGAAGAGACTTGGACTGATACAGAAACCAGATATCAGGGTGCTGGTGCCAAGATTTCAAAGAGCCCAACAGTCCTTGTGGGTAGTTAATCTGTAGTCTATAGCAGGTGGCCCTGGGCAGTACTAGCCCCTACCACCGGATTGTCACAAATAGTCGGCAGTGCTGGGATCTCGGTGCAAGAACTGGCAACAAAGATGGGATATGGTGATCTAAGCAGTTTTAAAGTCCAGTACTTTCAGCGGCTTGGTGGGGAAGCAGATACCATTCTCCGATTTTGACAAACCTTTCTAAACCAGGTCCAATCCAAAGAAGGCCAGCAATGGATAGATGGGATAAGGGACCACATGGAGGACTGCAGAGCTGAAGTGATTAGGGAGAAAAGGAGTTTGATCACCCGTATGCTGAAGCAGCAAAGGCA
This sequence comes from Discoglossus pictus, assembly GCA_027410445.1. NCBI lineage: Eukaryota > Metazoa > Chordata > Amphibia > Anura > Alytidae > Discoglossus > Discoglossus pictus. The sequence continues at coordinate 372,480,106 of CM050164.1, forward strand.
ACGGATTGCCACAGACAAGGATAGGTGTACAGCTCTTCTAAATCAGCGGATGGCTTCCCTTGGGCTCCAGCCGGGTGAGAAGCTAGCAGAACGGCTTGAGGACCTGGTGTGGTTGGAGCTCGACTTGGAACATGAGTATGTGGACCTAATGCTTCCAACTCATGCATCACAAGAGCCCTCCTTCTACACGCTTGGACTGATGGAAGGGCTCCCGGGTGTGCTGCAGCGAGATCCAAAGTATGGCATTGGAACCGCAGAGCGCTGAGAAATCCTATTGGCACAATGCCAAAAGGATGTGGAAATAGACCCAGGGACAGAAGAAGAAAAGTTTCTCAAACCATTGATCCATAAAGAAATGTAGTTGGAAAAGGAGTATGAGGAACTACTTGAGGAGCTGGGCCCAGGTGGAACCTGGCTTAAGTACTTGGAGTTAACTCATGCTTCCACAGCTGAGCTAGCAGAGGATACACTGCAGGAGGATATGGACTATTGGCCACACCCCTATAAGGTGAAGGAAGAAAACCAGAAGGTACCTGGACAGCTACAGAACAGGCGAGATCAGAGGGACTGCTGGGAACTCACCAGGATAGGGAGGCCGGGAGAACAGTCCAGACCCTGGTAGAGATGTAAGATCGGGGAGCAATGTAAAGCAGCACCAGCCACCGGGAAATGGCCAACAACCAGAGAAGTTCCAGCCGCTAATCAAGGACAAGAAGCTGGAGACTGAACAGTTGGCAGAGGAGGGTGCAAGCCCTGAGAGTCTGCCCAATTACCCATGGACTGTTACCTGTCCTGGACCACAGACCACTGATGTCCATACGCCAAAGCCAAGACTATGATGCCAGATTGGGGCATGAGGCTATCAAGAGAAGGGGTGTCCCCTGAGACCCTGAAGCTCTTGCCAAGCATGGATCAGGTGGATACAGATAAGTGTGGGAGTTCAGATGAGGGCAGTGGCCCTCATACCCTGAGGAAGGAACAAGTTGAGGCTCCACTCCCGAACCCTGCAGGGCTGACGGGGATCGCTTCTGTCCTGACACCCCCAGAGTTAAAGGATGTGGGCATGCGGCCCACAGTACCAGATGAACAGCGTACCCTAGCTGTAGAAGTGATACCAACCTTGCCAGCCCTGGAGGATACTCATCCTAAGGAGCTACCGACCCCAGCAAAGTCTGCTACCCTGGGTGAGCCTCAGCCAAGAAAGGAGTCCTGAGTCCTGCTCTGTTTTTCCCCCAGCACTGCCATAAAAAAAAATTAAAAAATATCTAAATGTTATTTAGGTTATTTAATGAAGCAATCAATGGTCAATGGGCTATATAGTACAGCCAGAGTTAGTAGGACACTTTTGTAGTGCATTTATTGGTTAGATAGATAGATAGATAGATAGATAGATAGATAGATACAACAAAAATACATAAGAATTAATATATCTAAACAGAATATGCCCCACTTAGAGGCTCCAACTTTATTATCTATGCAGTTTCTCATGTGAAGACTTACAAGGCTATAAAAATAATAACTAAATATATACAAATAATAACTAAATATGTCACTTGTTGATCAGTTTTCCAGAAATATTTTCCACGGCTCTTCCTTATGGTGACAATGTTAGGTGTAGGTGACCATTAAAGGAGTTTTCACAGTCATGGTGGGTGACTGATAGCTTGGAAATGACACTTCTAAGTTCCCTGTCACATACACATTACACATTTATTATTAATTCAAAGTTTGGGCTCATTAACATTTTTAAAATATTCATTGTTTTATTATGTGCATGCTAATAAATACATAGAGGGCAAGATAACTGGCACATTTAAAATGTAATGTTTTCAAGGATGCAAAACTGAGCACAGTTACCAAGCTCAGGCATATGACAGTGACCCAGTTACATGTGTAATGATGCTTTAGATCACTAATACCCCAAAACGGCAAAGACAAACAATCTTATATTCCTACATCTGCAAGAACCAAAAATAGACATAAAATATAAAAAATATTTTACTGTAGAAAAAAAAATACAAATTTAAGTATCAGAATAAAGTGCTTTACTATAATCACAAAAGGTAAAATTCCCCATAGGTCATAAAGCACAAAATAGCATACATTCAGTGGCCCTTTGCGCATGTTAAAGAGTAGTTTGTACTGGAGTGCTACATTTCTTAAAATTTTCACATTTCTTTCTTGTTTACCTTAAGTTTGTATATGTTGCCTGGAAATCATCACATATAATAGTTGTCAAACTACAAATCGTCGCCATGCTTGCGAGCCTCGCATAGCGAGCCGGTGAAGCCCAAAGGGCCGCAACTGCAGGCTCGCATAGCGAGGCACAGGAGTCTTCCGCACTTAGCCAATGAGCACTTAGGCGAAGGAGCGAAGGCGCTCCTCGTTTGCGTGCCTTGCGAGGCATTGAAACATGCAGGACTTAGGCAGAAATGAGCGCCGAAGGTGCACCTGCGAGCCTCGCAAAGCGAGGCGAGTTGTTGAGGCATTGAAAAACACGGGACTTAGCCTCCAAGCAGTTAGGAAACGTGGGATCGCCTTAGGCTGCAAGCAGTTGAGGAACACAGGACTTAGAAAAAAAAATGCCAGACGCGGGGTCAGAAAAATACGAAGTTAACGGCCGAAATCGAAAAACACAAAAAATACAAAATAAAATACATAAAAAAACATTACACACAGCACGGGGGGACAGACAGGACGTCTGGGAGTGAGGTTGCATGTGAATTTAAGCCGAATTTGCGGAGTTTCAGCACTCGAGAAAAGAAATGGCGGACCAAAAAAATTAAAACGAGGCTACACGACCCCGAACCATGCAAAACACCAACAGACGCGTACCACTTTTACCCAGGTACGTACACGGTACAAAATACACTATTACAAAGGATGGAAAATGCTTGCGAGCTGCGTAACACATAGACAAACAACAGATCGTTAGCTCTTTAGGCTATTGAGTGCGCCAAAGGTGCTCAGAAGAGGAAAAGTACACAAGTGGAGAGGCTCGCAATAAGCACTGAAGGTGCTCAGAGGAGCAAAAGTACACAAGGAGAGACGCTGGCAATGAGCGCCAAAGGTGCGCAGAGGAGCAAAAGTACACAATAGGTGAGGCTCGCAATGAGCGCTGAATGTCCTCAGAGTAGAAAAAAAAACTTTACATTGTGTGGCAACAGCATTCCCATGGCTTAAAATGTTATTGCCCTGTCCTTTTTGAAGGGCAAGTCGCTAGTTTTTATATATATATATATATATATATATATATAAACAGTAACAGCACAGCCAATAGTAAATGAGACCGCCATTATGTGGACAGTAAAATATGGAAGTTAGATGTAATCTGCAATAGGAAGCTAAGAATTAATTAGTGCCAATAAGTAATATTTGCTGATTAGGGTCGCAATCTAGCAATCTATAAAATGCATTAGATCATCTGTTTTGGTCCATGTGAGTTTTATAACATGTATTAACCCCTTGAGTCCAGGGATCAATATTACTCAGAAATAACAATTAAAAAAATATTTTTAATTGCATATTGTGGGTTTGAGACTGTTCTGCAATTAATTCTAATTCATTTATATGCCTTCCTATCCTTTTCACTTACAGTACTGTGTGTTAAATTGCTGCTACAGCTCTCATAAGTGTTTGAAAAATGCCTTGTGAGTCCTATTTAGTACTTGTAATATTTTTTACAGAAAAGGGATACTTTTTTCAATGGCTGGTTAGTCTTTATTTGCAAAATAGATCAATGGGTCTAATAAAATATCGATTTTGTGTAAGTTGAATTAGTTAGCGCTCGTAATATTCGAGCTGTGCTAAAACCAATGGAGTTCTAAGGTCGATTTGGCGAGTAGCTAATAGAATATGTGGCAATATCAAGAGGGATTTTAAGGGTGTATAAATTTACAAATTGGGCAACAGAACAGAGCCCATATTCTGCAGGGCTATACAGGGGTCAAGTACACATCAAGACAGTTTTAAGACATTGCAAAAGAATGAAGGGCCCTGTTACTTAGGTTAAAATCAAAAGGTACATAGTGCTTGTTTCCAAAGTACCGACACACGATTAAAAACTTGCAATTTTACAGTCTAAATATATGACTTTTTATAACTATGCTGAGAATTCTACATGAGTATTAATTTACTGTAGTTTATATTGATGCTATGATTATACACAAAGACCATATATCCATGCTCGCCTGCTACTCTACTTGTCCTTCTCCTAGTGTAATGCCTGTGTGTATGCCCTATTCGAATACTCACACTCCGTTTTTCAAGTGGAACTTGCAACATATGGTATACATAATTATGGTGTTTTAATATTTTTATAATATTGTTAGTAAAGTGGTTATTGTATTGGATTGTTTGTTATTTGATTATTTGTATTACTGTAGTATTGATTTCTCACTGCTTTCAGCACAACACGTATTATTTAAAAGACCACTGTGATCACTGATTTTCGATGTCTTTTGTTTAACTGAAAATATGAAAATGTGCAAAAGGTTACTAAGTTTTTTGGGGGCAAATATTCTTCGTTGCTGGCATTCATTTTGTGCTCTTCCCTGCTGCTGTCTGCTACTTCCTGTGATTTTCCCTATAGTCCTGCTGAGATTACTGGCAGGAATATATTCTCACTCTGCAAACACAAACTTCCTATACATTTAAATTCTCCTCCCACCTCAGGAAGTGATCTTCTAAAAGCAATATGGCAGATTCCACAACAGCATAAATGTATATAAAAGTTAATACATTAGACATTCTTCCCTTTGCTCTCAAAAATGTCACCTCATTCCCAAATTTCACCCAATATCTTTGCTCCCTTCATCCCACTCCAAAAGCTTAAGCCATTCCTTCTGGCATTAACAGTTTGGGAAAAAAACTAAAACATGCCACCATTTGTTATAAAATGTAGCTGGTAAGCATGTTATGGTTGGTAATACACGCAGAAATATGTGAATAATATTCTAATATTCTGAATTTAATGGCCCTGAATAAAGTGAAAATTGGACACAGTTTAGTTATTAAACAATTATTTCTGGATAAATTAAGGGAGTTGAAATGCTAAATATTTTCATCTACTGAACTGTATATAATTGTAATGTAATTAATTATTACATTAACCAATGAAGCAGACTCTTAATCTATTTGATATTTTATTGCTGAATACAAAAAAAGTTACATAGATGGTTTGTGCCAATTCTGTACATAATGTACTCCAAATTGCAACTATTGTTGAAATATGAGCACACAACTAGGAAAACATCACAAGTGATCATTTATAGAACATTTTGTAATGTTCTGTTTCCTGATATAATATTTGGGCTTTGAAATAGAATTGTTATAAGTGACTAAGACATATATTTATATCTTGTCTTTACATTGTGCAGGGGTAATCAAATAGGCAGACCTAGGTCTGAATCGGGACTACTATGCCTTTCTTAACTTAATTATATACAGTATATATATTTTAAAACAGCCAAATCCTTAAATGCGCTATCAGATAAGTTAGATTAACTAGATAGTTTGTATTTCTGTATATCCATAAAAAAATAGAAACATGGTAACATAGTAACTGAGGGTGAAAATAAGATTACTGCTCCATCAAGTTCAACCTTTTTAGATCACCCCTGATGCATGTATCACTTGCATTATAACTGACCAAAAGGAAGGCAAACAAAACCCATTGATATGTCTCAGAAGGGGTAAAAATCATTCATGTCAATCACTATTCCCTTAAATCAATGCCATTATAATCTAATTATCCAGCATAACTTTATATGTCATTTATTCATGTCTGCCCTCGCTTTGAAGAACCCTCTACTTTCTTTAAGACAAAATCTTTTTTCCTTCTAACCTTAAGGGGTGACCTCTTGTCACTTGTATACTGCTTTGCAAAACAGTTCACCTAACAAAGCCTTATATAACCCTGGATGTATATATATTAAACGATAATCATATTACATTTCTCTATGTTAAATCTAATCTGCTTTTCTGTCCTTTCTTCTAATTTATACTAACCCCTTCTGGGCAAAATTAAATTGTTTGATTTAATTACCTTGCACAACTTAGTGTTGTCAGCAAATGAAGATATTAATTTACAGTCCCACATCTAAGACTGAAATGTAATGTCTTCATATTTGCAGGGTTCAGTGTTAGGACCTCTTCTTATGTTGAAAATAAGAGGACCTAACCTGAACCTTGAGGAACCCCACGTACCACATTAGTCCAATCTGAGTATGTTCAGTTTGTTTCATGTCTTTTAGTCAATTTTCTATCCATGCACATGTATTTACTATAGTTCTTGTATCACTTAGTTTGCAGAATAGCTTCTCATGTGGTACTGTATCAAACACCTTTTTGATGCATCCAAATTAGTGAGTTGCCTTGCTTCTGATTATAATAAGTAGTATGTAGTAAAGGCTTCACACTACAAGAAGCTTAAAGCTGCACCTGTTATATGCTAAGACATCACTAAGGATTAAACAATGTTTTTTTACCGATATATTTAAAACTTGTTGCAAAGTCAAATATAGACAATTTAAAGCATACAATTATTAACAATCAGACATTGTCTGAGTGTTAAAGTTAATGACAACCATAGTATTGTAGCTCTATGACCAACACCTTAATAGTGTAAGGATTGACCATATCTGTCAATAGTTTTCTAAAGCTGCTGAGTTTTAATTAGAATTATGTAGTTAACTCTTTATTATAATAATGATTTGCTCTCAAGTACTTAATGTGTTGATACTCAAGTGTTTTTATCCCTGGACTTAATATATAATAGTGAAGTACTTCATCGGGTTAACCTGCCATTTATACCGTAGTCTTAGCTTATCCAGATATATATGAGAAAGAAAATACGTCCCCTTATTGGGAGTCATAAGAAAACAAATTCCCTTCTTAATAATTTATCAATATGATAATAATTTACTGTAACTCAAACACATAATTTTCAGTTTGCTTAGTTAATGTCCGAGAAAGAAATCCTGCTGATCTAAATATCTTGAATCAGGAAAGATTGATCTTAGCCTCTCTGTCTCACTGCTTTAAGCACTATCAGGATAGATGGAAAGAGACACAGGGGCAGGAGGGGGGAAAGAGACACAGGGGCAGGAGGGGGGAAAGAGACACAGGGGCAGGAGGGGGGAAAGAGACACAGGGGCAGTAGGGGGGAAAGAGATACAGGGGCAGGAGGGTGAAAGAGACACAGGGGCAGGAGGGTGAAAGAGACACAGGGGCAGGAGGGTGAAAGAGACACAGGGGCAGGAGGGTGAAAGAGACACAGGGGCAGGAGGGTGAAAGAGACACAGGGGCAGGAGGGGGAGAGAGACACAGGGGCAGGAGGGTGAAAAAGACACAGGGGCAGGAGGGTGAAAGAGACACAGGGGCAGGAGGGTGAAAGAGACACATGGGAGGGTGAAAGAGACACATGGGAGGGGGAAAAGAAACACATGGGAGGGAGAGGGGGGAAGAGACACATGGGAGAGAGGTGGGGAAGAGACACAGGAGGGAAAGAGACACAGGCGAGGGAGAGGAGGGGGGAAAGACAGGGGAGTGAGAGGAGGAGGAGGAGGAGGAAGAGACACAGGGGAGGGGGGAAGAGACATGGGACCGGGGAGACACAGGGGACGGAGAGGAAGGAAAGAGACACAGGGGAGGGGGAAAGAGATGCATAGGAGGGAGGGGAAGAAGAGACACAGGAGGTATAGAGACACACGGGAGGAGTTAAATACACAGGGGCGGTAGGAAACACAAGGGAGGGAGAGGAGGGGGAAATGAGACACAAGGGAGGAAGTAGACTGGGGGAGAGACTCACAATGAGCGCCAATGGCGCTCATTGTGAGGCCCATGATGAGCACCAAAGGAGCTCATCGCGAGGCCAATAAAGTAGAGGTGGGAGAGGTAGAGGGGAGGGAGGCTCGCAATAAGCGCCAAAGGCGCTCATTGTGAGGCCCCTGAGGAGGGCCAAACGCTCTCATTGCGAGGCCTGTGATGAGCGCCAAAGGCGTTCATCGCGAGGCAAGTAAAGTAGAGGGGGGAGAGGCTCCCATTGTGTGGCAAACAGCATTGCCAGGCTTCACCTTTTATTGCCGGGCAAGTCGCTAGTAAGTAATATTTGCTGATCCAGCTCACAATCATGCAATGTAGCACTCTATAAAATGAATTAGAGCATCTGTTTTAGTCCCTGTGGGTTTCATGATATGTATTAACCCCTTAAGGCCAGGGATCGATATTATTTAGAAATAACTTTTAAAAATGCTATTTATTAATTGCATATTTGTGGGTTTAAAACTGTTGTGCAATTAATTCTAATGTGTTTCCATGCATCCACATGCTTTTAAAGTACAGTATTGTTTTTTTTAATTACTGTTACAGCTCTAATAATAAGTGTTTCAGAAATGCCTTGTGTGTCCTATTTAGTACTCATAATATTTTTGACAGAAACGTGATACTTTTTTCAGTTGCGGATTATACTTTATTTGCGATCTAGCGTTATCGGTCTAATAGAATATTGATTTTGCGTAACTTTAATTTATTAGCAGTTGTAATATTCGAGCTGTGCTAAAACTAATGGCTGGCCTGTTGTGATTGTGGGCGGGTAACTCGTAATCGGATTGTGAGTAGCTAATAGAATCTGTAACAATTAAAAGCATTTTTAAGTGTGTATAATTTTACGAATTGGCCAATAGAATATGGACCTTTGTTCTTTAAATTACTTAAATTGAGTCTTAATTTATCCCTTCAGTGATTATAACAGAATTATAGAGTAGCAACAACTTGCAACTTTTTATTAAAGCTATTGGCCTTAGAAGCTCTATAACACACATAGGGTTATTACCTCATGGGGTTGTAATGCCCTATTACTGTTACCGTGGGTTGACCTGAATAAACATTCTATAGTGAAATGGCTTGCTTTAGGTAATATTCTATTTTATAGCAGTCTCCTATAAGTTAAATGTTATCGTTCCAGCATTATTTAAGATTTGTGAGAGTCATTTGTCTGCTAACTCATATTTAAGTAATGTTTCCCCAAGCCATATCAGCGCTACACTGTTGCATCATAAAGACCCAATGCGAGTTTCATCACAACCTATTGGCTGATTTTTATTATCAGTGATGTGGGAGGGGTTAAATGTTAACCCTTTTGCCTTCACTAAAGCAGGACTTTGGTCTGATGCCAGAGTTTAATTTATTATGGATTAATTATTTGACAAAGTTTAGGCTCATCAATATGTACGCCTCCCCTGATAAACATGAAAGCATGGAACTCCAAAGCCTTAGTCCCCAGCTTATTACCACCAGGATAGTAGTGATGGGTGGGGACTTCAACTGCCTGATTGAGAAAGGGGTTAGATAGCTCTGGGACCTGGATGCTAGCTTCAGGCTGCTAAGTGAGACAATTAGGCATACTTACAGGACACAATGGGTTACACAGGGGCAGGCTCTGTAAATTATACTTGGAATCACCCAGATGGGTCAGTGGGTAGTCAGATTCTTTTTCTGTTCACTTCCAAGGCAGTGAAGCACAGGCAGTAGTCTGAAAAGGAATCCAGACATCTTATCTTCCATTCCAAGGTGGAGTACCTGGAGAAGGGTGAAAATGTAACTCATTCTTTTTCAAGAAACAGCTCTTTCTTCCCTGTCTGAGCTGCATGACAACGTGTAAGGAAAGAATGGAAAGAGGAGGTCATAAAGGGGGTCAAAGACTTCTACAGTGATCATACTCTCCCAAAGATACCTACAATGCCACTATAGTGAGGATCTGGAGTCAGGGATCACTAACTCTGTTGATGCTACAGGTGACGCAACCATGGATGCCCCCTCACGTTAGAGCAGGGGTCACCAAACTTGGTCCTGGAGGGCCGACCCAGGCCTGGATTTGTGGATATCCTTGCTGCAAACAGGTGAGTCAATCAGGATGGCTGAAGAAACAAGATTCTCACCTGTTTGCAGCAAGGATATCCACAAATCCAGGCCTGGGTCGGCCCTCCAGGACCGAGTTTGGTGACCCCTGCGTTAGAGGAATTACACTCTGCCGCCAGATTCTTTAAGCCTGGTAATACTCCTGGCAGTGATGGCATTTCAGCTGAATTTTATGTAATGCTGTGGGACATCATTGGCCAGGACTTGCTAGAGCTGTATAGGGAGATGGTGGTAGTGGACAGGATGCCACCTTTGCTGAGAGAGGGGAAGCTGATGCTGTTGTACAAGCAGAAGAGGGAGCAGTCTGACCCCAATAACTAGATGTCTATCTCTCTCCTGAATGTGGACTACAAGATCCTTGCTAAGGTGTTAATCAACAGGATAACAGCTGTAATACAGCAGTTCATCAACCCAGACCAGACCTGTGGGATACTAGGGTGCAGAATTGCAAATAGCCTTACCTTCATCAGAGGTAACCTCCACTACATCCAACACTGCTGCTTACATGCAGCCCTGGTCTGCTTAGATCAGAAGGCCCCTAACTGCGTGTCTCTTAATGGACAAGGTGTAGCAGAGGCATACAGCCTTGTTAAATTGGAATTCATCCAATTGAATAGGGCTCTATATAAGCACAGAGCTTATTTACAGAAGTTTTTAGTTAGTGAAGACCCTTTTGGATAGAAGTTCACTAACTAAAAACTTCTGTAAAAAAAATATGCTCTGTGCTTATATAGAGCCCTTTTCAATTGGCCAAATAGCAATTTAATAAGGCTGTTGGTCTGGGGGAGGTAGTCTATTCCTATGTTAGTACAAGAATATTGTCAACAAGGTGCTTGTTGGAAAACGGACCCCTTCCCTGTCCTCTCTGTGGTCAGGCAGAGCTACCCTCTTTCCCATCTCCTTTTTGCCGAGTACTTCAGAAGGAGTCCAGAGATCAGAGGGATCACTGCACTGTGTCCAAGCCAATGGCAGGTAAAGTGCTAACTCTGGATCATGTCACAATCTTCTTCTCAGATGAACAGTCGGTAAGGACAGAGATCCATGTGTGTGAGGACTCTGGCAGAGCTACCAGGTGCAAGAGTCATTTATCATATATAGCACTGGGGGCTGGAGGGGGTCAACACACATCACCATCTTAATCCATAATTTGGATTAATTTGGCATATGCACACCAAGTTCTAAAAATTGTTCTGAAAATGTTTATGACTAGATTATGTTATCTGCTAGGGAAGGGAGAATATAATACAAAAATAAACATAGAGCCCTTTTCAAGACCCTATTTTGTAAAGATACACAACTAAAAAGTGGTAAGTAACTCTTCCCTAGCTATTCTATTTACCCTTGTCAACATACTACTCGCAATGCCTGTGATTAACCCCTCCTCGCAATATTACCCCTTGCTTCACCATTGAATATTACACATCAATAAGTTGCTTTTGCTCAAACAAAGTTATTAAAATTCCAAATTACCGTACTCAAAACTACTTATTACTCACAAATTGGAATATTTCTGATTTAACCTAAAATTATTATGAGAATTATATAGCACCCACAAACATTCCCCTTCCCCCTTCCCTGCTCAAACCAGTTTCCTCATGTTCCCTCGATCACCCCGATTCTCCATCTACATAACCATAGGGGTCCATTGAGACTCCCATGGCACCTAAAATATTAACCCAGTGTCACAGTGTTTCTTAAAGGACCCCCAAGGCATCTAAACAGTAACCCCTGCCACAGAGGTCTTTAAAGGACCCCCCACTGGATCTAAATATTAACCCCTGCATCTATACACTATATAATAAAAATAAAAAAACATTAACTCACATAAAATAAAGAAACATAAAATGATCAAAAATATAAAGATAATAAAATCTAAAATAAAATTAAAAAAAAGATAACCTTAAAATAAAAAAGCGATCTATTCCTTTGTATAAAATCGCCAACAAATCGTCAGCACTGACAGCAAGTAGCCGCTAGATGTCGCTGTCCGCTTTAGGGAAGGAGCTAATTATAACCTCCTCCAACGTGACGTAACTTGACGGCGCTGAATCTAGCGGTTGGCGACGGCACTGCTGCTGCCAATCTTTGGCAAAGATGAAATGTGTATGAAAACATTATTTTTGCATGAAAAAATCCCAACATAAACACTACAGTACAAGGCAGCAGCAGTGGCGGTGAGCATCCGTAGATGGCCCTGCTGATATTCCGGTGCCATATCATAAAGTCAAGGCTTAGGTAAACTGTTAGGGTTAGGGTTAGTTCAAGGGTTAGGCTAACATTATAAGCTTAGCACTTCTCTCACATAAATCGGCAGCGCTGCAAAATATTGGCAGCACCATCTAGCGGTTGGAGGCCGCACTTTAGAGATGGACCTCTCCCGACACCATAACAAGATAGATCCAGAAACTTACCCTGAAGTTAGGCAAAATATCTTCTATTTTCTGCCAGTTAAAAATTAGAGTAGATGCCCCTACAAACCCATAATTCCATTTGGCAATCGGGAGCAAGCAGATGCAGCTGCAACATAGTAGTAAAAGTATGGGGATCCTGTCTCAGCAGCAAAGCATCATGGATTGTGTAGTTTGTCACCTATTCATATAAGAAGGTGCGATGTATTTTTATATGAGTCTCTCCCTGCAGCAGATTCCACCTCAACTCTGCACCTCATTTCAACTCTCACATTCACTCTGAAGTTTATTCCGCCTCAGTATCTTCAGCACATTCTCACAGTATATGTGTTCTTGTTAGCTGCTGGGACTGGGATGGAATGGGCTACAGAGTTTACATATAAAATACAATCATTCTGCTATACCTGCAGTGTGGGTTCAGCATTGGTTACCACCTTTGTTGGAAAACCATTCTATGTATCAACTACTCCTGAAGTTTGTATTTTTTTTTTCTCTCTCTCTGTTTGGCAAAGCTAAAAAACATTCAGCTGTCAGAATCTCTCTCAGTCTGTCTCTCAGTGTTTCTCTCTCAGTCTCTCTCTGTGTTTCATTATCTCTCCCTCCCTCAATCTGCTTGTGCTGTGACAACTCCCAAGCCTATAATTTGATACAACTGGTAGACTGAGCTGCACAGACCTTTGGTGAGTAACAGGTTAAAATCTGTATTTGAATGCTGTGTTCCTATTGGTGAGTACATTTTGATAAGCAGCTCTGGGGGGTTTGGAAATCAAGTTTCGGTTTGGAGCAAATAAAAATGTAAGTAGACTGAACTTTGCAATGCAATGTATATTTTTCTTTTATTCTGTGGCTGTTTAAGAAACTTTTAAAACCCAGTAAACTTCTATATACCTTTAAATAGAATTTTTTGAGCACTCCGATCCATCAATCTGATTCTCATCCACCAATCTGAGCATTCTGATTGGTCCAATTAGATTTAAAATTAAATTCCCTTCACAGCATGCATGGATGGATGGATGGATGGAATCCCTGGGGAAGTGGAGATTGAACAACGTAATTTTACTTTAATGACAAGGCATGGGTTTACAAGTTGCGGTGGGATCAGTAATTGTATGTCTAAGGAGCATTGAGTACATGTGTAACATTACAATAAAAAAACTCCTGCAGCCAAAATCAAGTATAAAAGTAATTTGCTTAGCGCAAATTGAAAGAGGCTCATAAGGCACTAGGATTTTTCCTGTTATGAGTACTCCAGCAGTGGCAGCAAGGAGCTGCTAGATGGCGCTGCTGAAATTGTACACAGTTTGCAAGCACTGCTGAGATTGTACACCATTTCCAAGCTTAAACCATTACCCTTACCCTAAAACTATGACATTGGCAGCAAAATCTTGGCAGCATCTAACAGTTGCTCACTGCCACTGCAGCCACCTGTGCTGTTGGTGTGCCGAAGTACTCATAAAGGAAAGGACCAGGCCCTATTCTATTGCCCTGAGAGTAAATGTATACACACTTCAAATCACTCTTAATATTGACACATATTCTATTAGCTACTCGCAATTCGATTACGAGTTACCCACCCATAATCAATACGGGCCAGCCAAAGATGCAACTTATGGCTTACATCTCCATTGGTTTTAGCACAGCTCAAACATTATGAGTGCTAAATAATTAAAGTTACACAAAATCAATGTTCTATTAGACCCGTAGGTCTAGCTCTCAAATAAAGCCTGTCCCGCAACTAGGAAAGATATCAAGTTTCTGTGAAAGATATTACGGGTACTATTAAATAGAACTGGTAAGGGCTTTTTCAAACACTTATTATAGATGTATCGACAAATAAACACACAATGCTGTAGGATCAGAGAGCGAGAGACACAGAGGCCCAAAGGTAGTGTGGACACGGACATAACATTGTGGGTTAGGGAAGCAAGCAAGATAAGGGAGTTTCAGACAAAAGCATGGGTACAGATTTGCTTAGTGAATATTTCTATCTCCGGAAATATATCAGAGAGACAGTCATACAACTGTTGATAGTAAATTGCATACAGTAAAAGTTAAGATGGCTCCACAGTGTATTTAGAGATCAGAAAAGCTTTCAGGGAGTGTGTGTGGTTGCAGGATCGGATAGAGAGAGACAGAGGCCCAACCACACACACTCCCTAGAAGCTTTTCTGAAGTGTCCACAATATCTCTCTCTCTCGCTCAAATCCTGCAACCCCTTATTTTGCTTGCTTACCCACCCACAAAGCCTGGTTTTATTGCTTCTTATCTGTGAAATAGAATATGAGAAGAATGGGCAATGTTATTTCCGTGTCCACACTACCTATGGGCCTCTGTGTGTGTCTCTCTCTCTCTCTCTCTCTCTCTAATCCCGCAACCATACACACTCCCTGGAAGCTTTTCTGAAGGTATCTAAATACAATGTGGAGCCATCTTTTACTGAATGCAATTTACTATCAATATTTGTATGACTGTTTCTTCCAATATGATATTTTAGGCGATACAATTTTTCACTAACCAAATTTGTACACATGATTTTGTCTGAAACTCCCCTTATCTAGCTTGCTTGCCAGCCCCAAAGCCTGGTTTTATTGCTTATTATCTGTGAAATAACATTGCCCATCCTTCTCATATTCTATTACAGTGTCCACAATACCTCTGGGCCTCTGTGTGTATCTCTGATACTGTAACAACTGTCCTCCCCCACCTTCCCTTGGTTATTCTTCTTTTATTGAGTCTCTCAGATTTCCTACAGCTGATCAATTAGCGACACCTGTTAACTATTCCTAATTAATCCTTTACACAATGTCTTCTGCCTTTTCCTCCCTTTAATCTTCTGCCTTTTCCTTAGACTCTTCTTCTCAACTTTTCCACATCATGTCTCCCACATAACCATCTTTTAGCTTCTGGAGATATATTTCCTAACCAAGGACCCTCACCTTACATCCCATTTGCACATTATAATATCCCCCTAACTAAGCTATGACATTGGCAGCAAAATCTTGGCAGCATCTAACAGATGTTCACCACCACTGCAGCCGCCTGAGCTGGTGGTGTGCCTGAGTACTCATAAAGGAAAGGACCAGGCCCTATTCTATTGCCCAGATTGTAAACTTATACACACTTCAAATCACTCTTAATATTGACACATATTCTATTAGCTACTTGCAATTGGATTACGAGTTACCCACCCACAATCAATATGGGCCAGCCAAAGATGCAACTTAGGGCTTACATCTTCATTGATTTTAGCATAGCTCAAACATTATGAGCGCTAAATAATTCAAGTTGCACAAAATCAATTATAACTTTTAATTGCATATTTGTGGGTCTAACTGTCAGAGTAATATCGATCCTGGGAGTCAAGGGATCAATAAATATCATGAAACCCACACTCACTGAAATCTTTTCTGAAGTGTCTAGAATACCTCTGCGCCTCTGTCTCTCTGATACTGCAACCATACACACTCCCTGGAAGCTTTTCTGAAGTGTCCACAATACCTCTGGGCCTCTTTCTTTCTCTCTCTCTGATACTGCAACCATACACACTCCCTGGAAGCCTTTCTGAAGGTGTCTAAATACAATGTGGAGCCAAATAAACATTTACTGTATGCAATTTACTATCAATATTTGTATGACTGTTTCTCTGATATGATATTTTAGGTGATAAAAAATGTTCACTAAGCAAATCTGTATCCATGATTTTGTCTGAAACCCCCATATCTTGCTTGCATACCCACCCCCAAAGCACAGTTTTATTGCTTATTATCTGTGAAATAATGCCCATCCTTCTCATATTCTATTTCAGTGTCCATAATACCTGTGTGTGTCTCTCTGATACTGCAACAACTACCCTTGGTTACTCTTCTTTTATTGAGTCTCTCAGATTTCCTACAGCTGATCAATTAGCAACACCTGTTAACTATTCCTAATTAATCCTTTACACAAAGTCTTCTCCTGCCTTTTTCTTCCTTATAACCTCCTGCCTTTTCCTCAGGCTCTTCTTCTCAACTTTTCCACATCATGTCTCCCACATAACCATCTGTTGGCTTCTGGACATATATTTCCTAACCTAGGACCCTCACCTTACTTTCATTTGCACGTTATACTATCTGTAACATATTACATACTAAAGTCACTCACCTCAAATTACTTTCAATCAAATCCTTTCCTTCTAAATGAAAAATCATTCTAACTTTGCATGCCTTCCTGTCTCTTGCTATTCTTTATCTGTCTATTCTTGCCCAGGCTTCTGCCTCTTCCATTCCCTTTAGATTGTAAGTAGCGAGCTTCCAATCTTGTAGGGTGCTTTCGAAAAAACAAAGATTCTAAGCTCAAAACAGGGCTCTCCATTTTCTGCATTTTGTTAACATTGTACTTTTTCTTGTTTCCATACCCTGTATAACACTATGGAATATGTTGGCGCATTACAAATAAAAGTTAATAATAATGGACTAGAACAGATGATCTAATGCATTTTCTAGAGTGCTAAATTGCTTGATTGCGAGTCTACAGCCTTATTAAATTGCGATTCAGCCAATTGAAAAGGGCTCTATATAAGCACATAGCATATTTTTTTTACAGACGTTTTTAGTTAGTGAACTTCTATCCAAAAGCAAGGTCTTCATTAACTAAAAACTTCTGTAAAAAAAAAATGCATTGTGCTTATATAGAGCCCTTTTCAATTGACCGAATCGCAATTTAATAAGGCTGCTAATCAGCAAATATTACTTATTGGCGCTAATTAAAGCCACGATGACGGTCTCATTAACTATTGGCTGTGCCTAAAAAATACATTTCGGGGTTGCTTAAGTATTAATAATAATATAAAAATATTGTCATATGATCAGACCCCCTGAAATCCTAGGGTTTTATGTGTGGAGGCTGTAAGAAGTAAATTGCGGGCTTGAGGCCACAGAAAACATCTAAACATTTAGAGAAAGAAACAAAAAAAAATTATGTGTTGGAGTCACTAACAGGCTTCTAATAGAATATGGCCCATAGTTTTTAGTACAACTGCTGATGAATATACAGCTTAGCTGTATCAATGATATATATTCTAAATTGTATGCACAATAAAAATCATTACAATAGTGAAGCAAGAAAGTGTGTGAAACATGACTGTGAGGGTCTGCCATGAAGAGATGCAATAGGCTGTGATCTATATATTTCACAGAATATTTAGTGTATCTAGCCATTGTCCTTATAAAGATGATCATCTTCTATACCCCCACTATCGGTTGTTCTAATATATTTATTATTTTATTGACATTTTAAAACATGTTAAATAAATCAAGGTATCTGTTCTTAATCAAAAGTGACTGACTTTGTTTTTTTATGTTTTTTTTTTTTTTTATCCACCCGCAAAATAGGTCTATTTCCAGGCAATACTTTCTTTATAACAGCAAACACTGTATCTTTCTGATGCAACTTGACACAACATCCACATCAGGATATCACACACATTTTTTGGCAGTAATGCTCTGATAAATTAGGCGTAAAAAAGAAAATGATTTTGACACAAGAAAATAGACTAGTTTTCATATTCACATTTCAAAGCTGTGGCCTTTAATGAGACAACACACAACTGCATGGGTATAAAGTATATATGTCAAAGTATCTCAGCAACATGTCATGTTGGTTTTATTTCGGGTCTATATTCCTGTAACTCAATTAACCCCTTATAGAACCACTGAAATCCTATATTTAAATTATTCTCTTTCGAAAATGTGCACTTGAAAATAAGCGTTTTATGAATATATAAAAAAAAAATATTTACTTTAATTTATTACATTTTATATGCAGTTATGTTTCAATGGAATCTACCATTGCATTTTCTGTTGATCTACTTCCATCTTCACAATTAGTCCTGTTAGAAGTACTCTTGTGTTTAGCTGTCAGATACTAATGGAAATCTCACCATCTTTAGAAAATAGCACAACTAATCAGCTCAGAAAAGAGAATGTAACCACAAAGTAAAGAATAGTTTGTCAAAGTTTTATAGCTGTTTGTTTTTATTATTATTATTTTCGCTTTCTGAATATTTTTTGTCCATTATCAATCTTAGATTATACATTAAAAAAATGGGATTACAGTGGTTCCTTAAAGGGACATAGAAATGTTCTGTATTTTAATAGGTTTATAATATACCTATGTGTCTATTTACTTCTATGTACTTTATTAAGAAGAGATTATAAGCTCTTTTTTAGTGATTAAAATCAAACAAATAGTATCCGCTTGGGTCTGCCCTCTGCGGCTCATGAATACACAATCTCTGTGGTACTGGCTGTGCAGTATCTTATACTAGCCAATAAGTGACAAATTATCTGCAACACACTACACTTTGCTGCTGAAACATGGTCACTGATTGGATAGTATGAAACGCTGCACAGATAGTACTGAAAATCTTTGTATTTATGAGCTGCAGAGGGCAGACCCAATCAGCTACTATTTGTCTGATTTTAGTCAGTAAAACAGAGCATAAGCACTTCCTAATAAAATAAAGTACCCAAAATGTAAATAGATACATATGTATATTAAAAATCCAAAAAACATCCATGTCCATGTTATGATCCAGCTATGAATAAGGACATAGCTTTGTCAGGTTTGGTTGTTCCATGTTGGTCCTTGGGCATAAGAAAGGACCAGAAAGTTTCTGAATAAGAACGCAATTATTGAACATCACAGATGTGCAAAGAAGAGTCCCTATCCACCCGGCCGAGGCTGCTCTTTTCATGGAGTCCTGATATTCACATAAAGTCCTACAATGTTACTAACCTACAATGTAATAGAAGCTATTTTCAATCTATATATAGAGTAATGATAGTAAAACATTAAAGCCACATATGCCTCCCAAAGGTTTTAAATACTTTTACTTGTGTTTAATTGTTTATTTGCTCACCTCTTGGAGTATTTCATTTTCAGTGTATCGGCCTGTTTCATTCTCTTCCCTCTTAGCATGTCATTATTTGTTGCCCTGTTTACAAAGTTCTAGATAAAAACAGTGCTTCCAGTCTTTTAAGTAGATAGGTTTTCACCCTCCTTATCTACTTATCTACTATTAAATCAAAGCAGTTCTGCCAACCACCAGAAGTAAACAGTACAAGAGGGAGGAAAATTAAACAAATGGACACATTAAAAATAGACTAAGGAACAAATGAACAGCAAAAATTGAATAAACTTATTTAAAACTTTTGGGGGGAAGCATATTTTAAATGTTTTACTATAGTAACTAAAATTTGCATTCAGATTAAAAAGAGCTTGTACTAAAGTGCCTCTTTATATTTAGTTAATATATATTTACAAGCGACTTGCCCGTCAAAAATGACAGGGCAATACAATTTAAAGCCATGGGAATGCTGTTTGACACATAATGTAAACCGTTTTGTAATGTAAGGACCTTTGGCGCTCATTGCGAGGCTTGCGCTGAGCCTCTCCTGTCGTGTACTTTTGGTCCTATGAGCACCTTCATGAGTCATGATAAAGAGAGATATATATTTCTTTGTACATGTAGTTAAGTAATAATGAATGATTTATTAAATAAATGAATATACTTTTAATTATTTCTAATTCATATAGACAGCGAGCAATAGGCTGAAGAGCTAACAATCTGTTTGTATATTCTATGCAGACTGAAAATACATTTTTGAGTGTTAGTGCCCTGCTGATAAAGTTTAATGAATGTTCCAAGTGTGCATTCTAAATAGGCTGCGTGCGTGATGTAAAGCCGTTGGTTTATTGTGTAAAGCGGCATTGTATAGTCGTAATGTTATTAATGTGGTACGTGAGCCTTTTCCGGCTTTTGTAATAGTGTATTATGTAGGTCGTAGTTTGATGTGTAAAGTGCTACGCTTTCGGCAGTGTTTTGCGCAATCCTTGATCATGTAGCCTCGTTTTCATTTTTTCCGGCAGACATTTTTTCCTCGCTTAGGCGATTTTCGAGTGGCGAAAATTGTGTAAATCGAGTTAAATTTGCGTTCCACCTCACTCCCAGATGTCCTGGCTGTTGACCCGTGTTGTGTGTTGTAATTTTTTGGGGTGTATGTAGTGTGTTTTTATGTTTGTTTTTATGTTTTTGTCATTCGTCCGTTAATCTCGTAATTTTTTGCGCTGTAGTGGCTTAACGGCTCGCTTTGGCGCTTATTGCCCAAGTGCTACGCACCACGCAATGAATGACAACATCTCGCAGTTTGACAACTATTATATGTGATATTTATGGGAGGACTAACTATCCACAGGGAAACAAAAGGGTTAGTGGTCTTCAACCAGGGTGGCCTACTTCATAATTGTTATATAATATAATGATGCACAAAGTGGATTAGTAAATCTCTTTCCAGTGTTAGGACATGATCCTATAATCAGAATATTAATCATTAATTATCCAACCATACAGCATATAAATGTAAATAAACAATCTCAGTCTCCAATTGCTGAATTAGAATGATCATCTCAGGCTTTAATTGACTCCCTGCTGAAAGTTGCATCTGCAACTAAACTGATCGGATTTAGAATATGCATTTCTTTGGATGATAACCAACAAAATAGCCTCTGGATCTGTTTACAGAAAGATTCTAAGATTATCTTCCTGGTAGCAAGATCACCTTCTTTATGTTCCTTTCAGAAAAACATTTATAAAGAAATGAACCACCCACAGCAAGTAAATATATCTCTCCTTTTAAAGGAAAAGTTTAATTTAAATACAAGTTGCTTTTATAGGAAACAGAATACTTAAAGAAGCTCAGATAAACGGTTCCTTTTTATTGCTACAAGTCTTGTGTATATTAGGTAAACTGATTTCCTGAAGCATATTCATGTAACCGTTTAGAACTGCAGCTGTAGATTGATTGGCTCCATAATTGACAGTCAGCTCAGAATTCTAAATCAGTGATAGAAATTGAACTTCTAATAGTGGCTTCCACTGTAAACATGGAAGAGTAACTGACAAACTAGGCAATATCCATAAAAATTTTTTTTATAGATAGTTAATGTTTTTGAAGAGTGCTTTTTAATCTTAAAGGAATGTTAGTTTTGATGGAACTTACCATTTAAGTATACAAAAGACAATATATGAAGGGTGATAATCCATGAAATCAATATACATTATGAAAATTGTTTGCAATGAATGACATGTGTCTCTGTTTGTATAGTGTAACTGGAATGGGGAGGCTGTGACATAATAGGTCTGTGACCTTTGGGACCATTGTGTCAGCAGGAAGTCAGTGCATGTAAGGTCAAAGTCTACAGGTATGAGCTGAGAGAGGACGTTCAGCACGGGGTAACGTTATAGGAAGGCACGGACAGAGTATGCTCTCTTTGTAACAAGTAAAATGTTCATATTAACTTCATATCTTCTGGCATTGTTTTTCCTTTTTTTGTAATTTTTCAGGATGGGCAAAAGACTTCTAGTGGCTTATGGACTATGGGCACTAGGGGGCCCACTGGGATTACATCACATCTATCTAGGCCGGGATAGCCATGCCTTACTTTGGATGCTTACTTTGGGAGGCTTTGGCATGGGATGGATGTGGGAGTTTTGGAGAATCCCTGGACTTGTATCCCAGTATAACCATCAACAAAAAAAGCACAATGTGGTGAAAGAAGGGGAGCCTCCTGCTAGCCCTATTCGTTTCATGGGTCAGGTGGCTGTTGGCATATATTTTGGACTAGTGGCAGCTATTGGGCTGTCGTCCCTCAGCAGTTTTTATTTTGTAGCTCTGCCACTTGCTGTTGGACTTGGGGTGCATCTAGTGGCATGTGTGGGTGAACAAAGCTCAGACTTGAAGAAAACCCTGCTAGCTGCTTTCCTGACTTCCCCAATCTTCTATGGTCGTGCTATCTCCATGATACCAATCAGCCTCACTGCCAGTATCACTGCACAGCAAAACAGAAGATACAGGTATCAACAACAACATCAAAAGAATGAAAACCTTAAGCTGCGTCTGTATCGTATGGGGCTGGCATACCTGGCATTTACTGGGCCATTAGCCTATAGTGCATTGCTGAACACAAGCCGCACTGTGAGCTATGTGGCCGAGTGTATTGGAGCAATGCTGGACATACTGAGAATATTCCCCAGTATTAGTGGACTGATGGAGAAAATACTGCTATTGCCATATCGAGCTTGGACTTTGTTCTCAGGAGGAGTGACATTCAGGGACCAATACTTCCAGGAGTGGGAGAAGATCTATGAGTTTGTAGCCAGTTTCCAAAATGAGAAGGAAGAGCTGGCCTGCAAGGTGAGAAAGTAACCACTTATATCTTAACATGGCTTCTATCTTTTTCAAAATGTTCCTAGCTGCACTTGCTCTAATCAGTACTGTAGGGATTTATATTATTTTATTTTACAAGCACCTTGTCCAGTTTATGGATGGTCAAATTACAGACCAGATTGAAAGGGTGAATATCTATTATTTTGCTATAAATGTTGCTATGTGACAGTCATATTCATGCTTCATATACTTCTGTAGCTCACATCGCCCCCTATTCAGAGGTCTTGTAGCAAATAAAACTTTTTCCCATATATTTAAACTTCTCTTAAAGAACTCTTTCATATGAAAGCAAATTCTATTTAGGTGAGACTTCCCCATAAACCGTCCAATAGCAACAATAATATACTTTTGACACACACACAATCACTCCCTGGATTTTTACTACTTATGATACACTGCTAGACTCAACTAACCCTATGACATCCCACTAAACACATTGGAAAACGAGAAGTATATCCTTGTTCCCAAGATCTCGTTCACCTAATGATCTCACTACTTTGGACCTCATTTAACTACCCATACCCTTGGACATTATTTGACCACCTCCCTCACACATGGAAAAACTCTGCTACAGAATCTTCAACAATACAAATATTAATGCAATCCATGATACAAATATGTCCAGAACAACAAGTACATGTCCACTTTTAAATAACTAAAATTGAAAATAAGCAACATGTGTTTGTTCCAAAAAATAAATAACACAGCCTCTAGTTCTTTAGATTTTATATACTATTATGCTCCTGTGAATTCTAGCATTTTGGTTACAACCGAGGAAGTTCCAGAGGAGACACTGAATGTGCAGTAAGTATCTATAATAACAACGGAAAGTTGGCAGTCACAACTGCCAGTGCCCCCAGCAAGTCTAAAAGGAAGTTAATTAGTTTACTAGAGCATACACTTGTGAGAAAGTAGCAGGCAAGAAAAAAAAAGAATCTTGAAGTAAAGATTAATTGCATTATAAAGCTACCAAATATAAAGATTGTTTGGTTTTTGCTTTCTAAAAGATGTTTAGTTTTTTTTTTTTTTAGTTTTTTAAATACCACAGTGGTCATACAAAACATCCTGCAGTAACTAATTCATTGTCTGATGGACAGGGTTTTTATAGCCATATAGAAGTGAACTGTTTAAATGGATGACTGTATTGTCATAAGTGTCATGTAAATGGGAAGAAAATCTGGTCCAAAATATTCTGCATTAGAGATATATGAAAACAGAAAGTCACTATGTGCTCACTGTCATATTTCTTTGTTTATATGAAGAAAATAAATGCATCTTTGTAAAACTGTTTATACAGTCAGATAAATATGAATATGTTTATGATAAATATCAGTAATTGCATAAACCTTCCAACAGACATATAAAGGAATTACTCAACAGGTTTCCTCACTTTTTGTCTTGTTTCTTGTATATTTTCCTGTAGTCTACAATCTCACAAGCAATACCTAAAACATTCAGTCCAATAAAGCAATTTTCCTAAACTGTAGTCCATGAATCATCAGTAGTCTCTGAACTTTATTCATGTGGTTCACAGAACTACTGGTAATCAAAACCTGTATTAAGCCCAATAAATCAATTGTAATAACTACTACAGAAGTGTTTAAATGTTATATTTTACCATTTATCGAGGCAATTGATATACTACAATATAGCACAGCTCATAAGATTGATAAAGAACAACAACAAAAAATTAAATGGGCCACAAAAGACACCACGACTTTCACTCTTCCCAATTTTTCTCTCATTTTCTGGCAAAAAGTGCTATTTATATTCTTAGGCAATGGACAGGTCAATGAATTATCTTTATATGAACTGAATTTAATTTGGTATTGATATGTCTCTTGTAATTACTTTATATCTGTATAGTACTACTGAACATCCCATTTACATATAAACTACATCAAAAAGCTACATACGACCCATATTGATAGCAGGCTCTTTTGAAGAGCTAATCTTAATAATGGGAAACATGTTTGTAGTAAGTAATAGATGCAGCCTTTAAAATAATATTAACCAAAAAAAGCATTTATTTTGGGTGGTCATTGGTTTACACGCTTTCTTGATTTGTCACAATGGTGTGTGATCCTATTGTAATTTGCATTTCTTTCATAAATCATTTTATTTTTATAGTAAATTCCACAAAATTGCTGCAGCTCTTTCAACAGAACTGAATGGAAATGTTATGTTTTGAGCTCCCCTCAGACGTCATTCTAGGAAAAAAACAGTGACTAATAATATTAATAAATTAACTTACTTTACTTGCTTTCTAAAATGATTTTGCACATTATCAAGTGAAGCTGTTTAAAACAGCAAACTATAAACCTCTCACCTAAATGATTCCTTATTATTAAAGTATTATCAGTAGAACTATGCTATGTGACATAGCTGATATTTTCTTACGTGTCATTATTCTAGGTTTTAGGGCTTGATTCTAAAGCCACGTTGGATGAGGTCAGTCGACATTATCGAGACCTAGTGAAGATTTGGCACCCAGACCATAACCGCCATCGTCCACTCGAGGCAGAGCAACATTTTCTTGATATTCAGGCAGCATACGAGACCCTCACACGTCTGAGAAAAAACAGGAATATGTGATCTTTAAAGTAGGGGCATGAAGAATTACAGGGTTTAGTGTAAAATCTGATGAGTATTTCCCAAACCTCCAAAAAGACCTTGGCACAGAGTTCCATTCTTGCCCCAAATGCCACTGAAATCTCTCCTTTATCTGTGCATTTCTCTGCATCTTATTTCTCTTCTTCCCACTCTTTATTTCTCTCTCAACATCTATCTACACCCCCCTCCCTTCTACTATTTTTCCTTTCTGAAGCTTGCTGCAGTCCGGTAGAGAGGACAAATCGTACACAGCTGTTATTGGAACTGTAAAATATTATCTGAGAAATCAGATGTGGCTTCGTGAATCTCAGACATAGTTTATCAGTTAGCATCCTCGTCTATTTCTGTAACAGGATTTTCCAAAAATAAAGTTCAAAAAGCAAAACAATTACACTGTGTTTTTCTGTCATCACAGCCAATATTATCCAACTACCGTGTGGCAGACCACACATGCTTGGGATTAGCCAATATATAAGCAGAAACATATAATATGCTATAATGTGGTTGTGTATATTAGTGGATCAGATATTGAAAACTTTGGGATTTGTTAAGGGTCATAGGCACTAAAAATGGTTCACCACTTCATACCTATGGTGCATTGTCTAATTTGTTGTTCTCCACATATGAGGGTGGAAAGTGACTCCAAAATAATTCATTACTTTTTAGTTCTCTAAAGCTATTGTAAAACCTAAAATAGTCCTTACACGAACACTGGAGCTAGTTGAAGTAAAAGAACTATGTTATTTTTTTTAATACCTTAAATCTCTTAATCCTGTTTAAAATGAACTTATTAAGCATTTAAAGTTGCTATGTCAACGTGTCCTGTCAGTTTATGAATAACCTCCTTCTTGTGCAAGCTGAAGTAACACAAAAGTGTGAAGGCAAGGTAGAAGTTTAGTAATGAAATAGGATGCACACACTTCAAATGTTTAATTGGAGAGCAAGCTTTGGAGAGCTATAACAATTAAAAATATTTGGACAGTTATATGTACAGTAACTTTCCAAAGATCGCCCAGTTTGTACTGTTATAGTGTATTGAAATATTGAATTCAAAGCAGGACCACCGATAGGCCCATCTAGTCTGCCAATGCAATTTACCCAAATACTTTGAGTAATCTTCAGGATGACATTATGTGTATCCCAGGGAAGCCTACATTTATGATTTTTCTGTAAAATACTATTTCTGCACATTATCCATAAAGGGACATTTTATTAGAAACACGTGCTTGTGAAGTATGCAAAAAAACTAACATTATCAGCTATGAAAGCCATGAGAAAAAAAGCATTTTCAGGGGAATTTTCTAATTTTAACAGACTCCACTAGTGGATGGAAGGTGCCATGACAATAATACTTCTTTTTTAAGTTACAAGTGGGCAGTTACAGACCACTGCAAGTTACACTTGCAAGTATACTTGCATTCTGCCTCTACTGAGTCATGTGTGGGAGGAAGATGTTGAATGCTGAACATCTGTTTGTTCTATCCAATAAGGCAACAAATCCTATTCGTTCCTCCATCACTCTTTCTCCTCTTGAACAGACACACACACTCTTTTTAAGAGAGCCGGAAGTGCGGTAGACAAAAACATGGCATCCTTCAGGCACAAGAAGTGGCTTCTACAAAAAAGATTTTAAAATTACCAATGTTGTTATATTTTTTTTTTACAAACTTCTCAAATATCTTAAGTTTTACCCAATCTACAGTGGTTGCTTAAATATTCTATCTTCCACAGTCAGTTCATGAGCTCTTCTAAGGGGTAAAGTAAGCACCATTTAAGTAGTTTGAATGAGCTTCATGTAAAATTGTCACAATAAAACAACTTGTAAGATTTTTTTACGCTTAAAGGGACATGGGTGGTTTCTGGATTATACAAGGACCCTTTATGGCCCTAGACCGAACTGTCACAGCCATGAAGGCTATCGAAATGGACTTGAAATGTGTTTTAAGGACTGTGACAATTTCTCCTTCATTTATGTGTACTGTTTAAATAATGTATGTGTCTTCAGAATGTGCTCAGTGTTATTGACTTGCTTTATATAACTGGTTGAAGGGATGTATTTCATAAATAGCAGCCCTGCTAACTGCACTATGATAATGTTATGTTACTGGTAACTAACAGATACACTTTAACAAACATGAATACAACATGGCAGAGACAGTAGTGTGACAGCAAAGGGTTAACCCAAAGTTTCTGCAGGAAATTAGATGGATATATGGCCCCTCAGATGAACCAAAACATTCCAAACAGGACAAAGATAGTTTATTACCCCTTGAAATGTTTATTCTGTCAAAGAGGGCACTAAGGGGGGGGGGGGGGGGAATCTGAGTCTAAACATTAATCAAAAACTACTAATGCCAATATAGAACTGGGGAAAAGATTTAATCTGTGTGTCTTATTAATCCTGTTTATCACTTTGTATGATATTCACTGATTCTGATGCTGATAGAGGTCAACAATGGCTTACATGATGTGTAAAGTATTATAATGTTATGAATTTCATTCCCCCACCCCCAGGTTCACATGTAGGAGAACTATCAGACACCATAGTATAGTGCAATAAGCCTGCAATTCTGTTTCTCAATGAATGATGTGCCTGAACTGGCATGCTGGGTGCTGAGATAAACACAAAATCTCATCCCAATTGTTCCTGTAAGCTAAAGCAGGAGAGTTAGGGATGTACCTGATCCCCTCGCCCTGGTTCGTTACACATACATATTATATTCCTAGTGAAATCCAGAAACATTTCATTACCCTTTAATGGGACGGTGGGGCTTCTGTTCCCAAAGAATATAATATACAAATTACATAGCCAATCACAGGTAGTTATAGAGAAGAAAACACCTCATCTGTGGTTGAGATGGAATGCAGTGCTCACAGTTTTCATTCTCCTTGAGAATTTTGACAGTGTGCGGCATTTCTGTGAAGCTAGCTTCTTTGTGGGTTGCTTTAAAGCATTTTTAACTTTTTGTACAAGTTGTTTTAAATGCTTTTGAAAAAAAAACATATATTCACAGAGTCTCTTTAAAGGGACACTGCCGTGCCATATTTTCAAAGCTCTATTTAAAACAGCTAAAATTAATAATGGGCAAAATGTTTTTAGGATGTAAGAAAAAC